>JAVGWX010000011.1:93000434-93005532 GCA_036924085.1 Ariolimax columbianus | reverse complement strand
ACCCTAACCCTAACCCTAACCCTAACCCTAACCCTAACCCTAACCCTAACCCTAACCCTAACCCTAACCCTAACCCTAACCCTAACCCTAACCCTAACCCTAACCCTAACCCTAACCCTAACCCTAACCCTAACCCTAACCCTAACCCTAACCCTAACCCTAACCCTAACCCTAACCCTAACCCTAACCCTAACCCTAACCCTAACCCTAACCCTAACCCTAACCCTAACCCTAACCCTAACCCTAACCCTAACCCTAACCCTAACCCTAACCCTAACCCTAACCCTAACCCTAACCCTAACCCTAACCCTAACCCTAACCCTAACCCTAACCCTAACCCTAACCCTAACCCTAACCCTAACCCTAACCCTAACCCTAACCCTAACCCTAACCCTAACCCTAACCCTAACCCTAACCCTAACCCTAACCCTAACCCTAACCCTAACCCTAACCCTAACCCTAACCCTAACCCTAACCCTAACCCTAACCCTAACCCTAACCCTAACCCTAACCCTAACCCTAACCCTAACCCTAACCCTAACCCTAACCCTAACCCTAACCCTAACCCTAACCCTAACCCTAACCCTAACCCTAACCCTAACCCTAACCCTAACCCTAACCCTAACCCTAACCCTAACCCTAACCCTAACCCTAACCCTAACCCTAACCCTAACCCTAACCCTAACCCTAACCCTAACCCTAACCCTAACCCTAACCCTAACCCTAACCCTAACCCTAACCCTAACCCTAACCCTAACCCTAACCCTAACCCTAACCCTAACCCTAACCCTAACCCTAACCCTAACCCTAACCCTAACCCTAACCCTAACCCTAACCCTAACCCTAACCCTAACCCTAACCCTAACCCTAACCCTAACCCTAACCCTAACCCTAACCCTAACCCTAACCCTAACCCTAACCCTAACCCTAACCCTAACCCTAACCCTAACCCTAACCCTAACCCTAACCCTAACCCTAACCCTAACCCTAACCCTAACCCTAACCCTAACCCTAACCCTAACCCTAACCCTAACCCTAACCCTAACCCTAACCCTAACCCTAACCCTAACCCTAACCCTAACCCTAACCCTAACCCTAACCCTAACCCTAACCCTAACCCTAACCCTAACCCTAACCCTAACCCTAACCCTAACCCTAACCCTAACCCTAACCCTAACCCTAACCCTAACCCTAACCCTAACCCTAACCCTAACCCTAACCCTAACCCTAACCCTAACCCTAACCCTAACCCTAACCCTAACCCTAACCCTAACCCTAACCCTAACCCTAACCCTAACCCTAACCCTAACCCTAACCCTAACCCTAACCCTAACCCTAACCCTAACCCTAACCCTAACCCTAACCCTAACCCTAACCCTAACCCTAACCCTAACCCTAACCCTAACCCTAACCCTAACCCTAACCCTAACCCTAACCCTAACCCTAACCCTAACCCTAACCCTAACCCTAACCCTAACCCTAACCCTAACCCTAACCCTAACCCTAACCCTAACCCTAACCCTAACCCTAACCCTAACCCTAACCCTAACCCTAACCCTAACCCTAACCCTAACCCTAACCCTAACCCTAACCCTAACCCTAACCCTAACCCTAACCCTAACCCTAACCCTAACCCTAACCCTAACCCTAACCCTAACCCTAACCCTAACCCTAACCCTAACCCTAACCCTAACCCTAACCCTAACCCTAACCCTAACCCTAACCCTAACCCTAACCCTAACCCTAACCCTAACCCTAACCCTAACCCTAACCCTAACCCTAACCCTAACCCTAACCCTAACCCTAACCCTAACCCTAACCCTAACCCTAACCCTAACCCTAACCCTAACCCTAACCCTAACCCTAACCCTAACCCTAACCCTAACCCTAACCCTAACCCTAACCCTAACCCTAACCCTAACCCTAACCCTAACCCTAACCCTAACCCTAACCCTAACCCTAACCCTAACCCTAACCCTAACCCTAACCCTAACCCTAACCCTAACCCTAACCCTAACCCTAACCCTAACCCTAACCCTAACCCTAACCCTAACCCTAACCCTAACCCTAACCCTAACCCTAACCCTAACCCTAACCCTAACCCTAACCCTAACCCTAACCCTAACCCTAACCCTAACCCTAACCCTAACCCTAACCCTAACCCTAACCCTAACCCTAACCCTAACCCTAACCCTAACCCTAACCCTAACCCTAACCCTAACCCTAACCCTAACCCTAACCCTAACCCTAACCCTAACCCTAACCCTAACCCTAACCCTAACCCTAACCCTAACCCTAACCCTAACCCTAACCCTAACCCTAACCCTAACCCTAACCCTAACCCTAACCCTAACCCTAACCCTAACCCTAACCCTAACCCTAACCCTAACCCTAACCCTAACCCTAACCCTAACCCTAACCCTAACCCTAACCCTAACCCTAACCCTAACCCTAACCCTAACCCTAACCCTAACCCTAACCCTAACCCTAACCCTAACCCTAACCCTAACCCTAACCCTAACCCTAACCCTAACCCTAACCCTAACCCTAACCCTAACCCTAACCCTAACCCTAACCCTAACCCTAACCCTAACCCTAACCCTAACCCTAACCCTAACCCTAACCCTAACCCTAACCCTAACCCTAACCCTAACCCTAACCCTAACCCTAACCCTAACCCTAACCCTAACCCTAACCCTAACCCTAACCCTAACCCTAACCCTAACCCTAACCCTAACCCTAACCCTAACCCTAACCCTAACCCTAACCCTAACCCTAACCCTAACCCTAACCCTAACCCTAACCCTAACCCTAACCCTAACCCTAACCCTAACCCTAACCCTAACCCTAACCCTAACCCTAACCCTAACCCTAACCCTAACCCTAACCCTAACCCTAACCCTAACCCTAACCCTAACCCTAACCCTAACCCTAACCCTAACCCTAACCCTAACCCTAACCCTAACCCTAACCCTAACCCTAACCCTAACCCTAACCCTAACCCTAACCCTAACCCTAACCCTAACCCTAACCCTAACCCTAACCCTAACCCTAACCCTAACCCTAACCCTAACCCTAACCCTAACCCTAACCCTAACCCTAACCCTAACCCTAACCCTAACCCTAACCCTAACCCTAACCCTAACCCTAACCCTAACCCTAACCCTAACCCTAACCCTAACCCTAACCCTAACCCTAACCCTAACCCTAACCCTAACCCTAACCCTAACCCTAACCCTAACCCTAACCCTAACCCTAACCCTAACCCTAACCCTAACCCTAACCCTAACCCTAACCCTAACCCTAACCCTAACCCTAACCCTAACCCTAACCCTAACCCTAACCCTAACCCTAACCCTAACCCTAACCCTAACCCTAACCCTAACCCTAACCCTAACCCTAACCCTAACCCTAACCCTAACCCTAACCCTAACCCTAACCCTAACCCTAACCCTAACCCTAACCCTAACCCTAACCCTAACCCTAACCCTAACCCTAACCCTAACCCTAACCCTAACCCTAACCCTAACCCTAACCCTAACCCTAACCCTAACCCTAACCCTAACCCTAACCCTAACCCTAACCCTAACCCTAACCCTAACCCTAACCCTAACCCTAACCCTAACCCTAACCCTAACCCTAACCCTAACCCTAACCCTAACCCTAACCCTAACCCTAACCCTAACCCTAACCCTAACCCTAACCCTAACCCTAACCCTAACCCTAACCCTAACCCTAACCCTAACCCTAACCCTAACCCTAACCCTAACCCTAACCCTAACCCTAACCCTAACCCTAACCCTAACCCTAACCCTAACCCTAACCCTAACCCTAACCCTAACCCTAACCCTAACCCTAACCCTAACCCTAACCCTAACCCTAACCCTAACCCTAACCCTAACCCTAACCCTAACCCTAACCCTAACCCTAACCCTAACCCTAACCCTAACCCTAACCCTAACCCTAACCCTAACCCTAACCCTAACCCTAACCCTAACCCTAACCCTAACCCTAACCCTAACCCTAACCCTAACCCTAACCCTAACCCTAACCCTAACCCTAACCCTAACCCTAACCCTAACCCTAACCCTAACCCTAACCCTAACCCTAACCCTAACCCTAACCCTAACCCTAACCCTAACCCTAACCCTAACCCTAACCCTAACCCTAACCCTAACCCTAACCCTAACCCTAACCCTAACCCTAACCCTAACCCTAACCCTAACCCTAACCCTAACCCTAACCCTAACCCTAACCCTAACCCTAACCCTAACCCTAACCCTAACCCTAACCCTAACCCTAACCCTAACCCTAACCCTAACCCTAACCCTAACCCTAACCCTAACCCTAACCCTAACCCTAACCCTAACCCTAACCCTAACCCTAACCCTAACCCTAACCCTAACCCTAACCCTAACCCTAACCCTAACCCTAACCCTAACCCTAACCCTAACCCTAACCCTAACCCTAACCCTAACCCTAACCCTAACCCTAACCCTAACCCTAACCCTAACCCTAACCCTAACCCTAACCCTAACCCTAACCCTAACCCTAACCCTAACCCTAACCCTAACCCTAACCCTAACCCTAACCCTAACCCTAACCCTAACCCTAACCCTAACCCTAACCCTAACCCTAACCCTAACCCTAACCCTAACCCTAACCCTAACCCTAACCCTAACCCTAACCCTAACCCTAACCCTAACCCTAACCCTAACCCTAACCCTAACCCTAACCCTAACCCTAACCCTAACCCTAACCCTAACCCTAACCCTAACCCTAACCCTAACCCTAACCCTAACCCTAACCCTAACCCTAACCCTAACCCTAACCCTAACCCTAACCCTAACCCTAACCCTAACCCTAACCCTAACCCTAACCCTAACCCTAACCCTAACCCTAACCCTAACCCTAACCCTAACCCTAACCCTAACCCTAACCCTAACCCTAACCCTAACCCTAACCCTAACCCTAACCCTAACCCTAACCCTAACCCTAACCCTAACCCTAACCCTAACCCTAACCCTAACCCTAACCCTAACCCTAACCCTAACCCTAACCCTAACCCTAACCCTAACCCTAACCCTAACCCTAACCC